>JAZKJV010005925.1:0-39659 GCA_037367405.1 Ottelia alismoides | reverse complement strand
TCCAAAGGCGCCTTGCAAGAATGGAAGAGGTTGTGGTATGGGTCTACACCCACGACCATCTTCCCATATGTCAGTGCAGATGCATGTTTTCTTTGTTGTTGTCCCAGTCTTGGTGATAGTTGTCATCATGGTTGACAAACGAAGCTGATGTTCCATCCATGGAGGTCTTCAAGGTTCAGTCCCCATCGTCAAGATGGATGAAACAAACTCCGAACTGTGGGCCATGCTGTTCATGAGTCTGATGCAGTATAATGGCAAGAAGCACATCCTTACGGTAGAGGAACCAAGTGACAAGACTGAGGTGAATGCCTCATGGGAGGCAGATGATGCTTATGCACGTGTCTGGCTTTCTGTGACTGTGTCTACAAAGATAACAAGTGATATACTGAACCAACCTACTGCAAAGGCTATGTAGGACATTCTCGCTGCTACATATTCTCCAGCGAAGAATGAGTCAAAGATATTGCAGTTCCAACATGATATCTTTACATCGAAGCATAATGGTCGAGTCTTCCATACCCCCTACACCTCTTTGAGGGGTATGTTTGAGAAGTTCTATGGCTACATCCCCTTGACTGCTACGCTAGAGCAGCTCAAGGCTTACAGAGATTCAGTGATGACTGGGGTCTTCCTAGTGACCCTCGATCCTGAATATGACTCAGCTCGTGCCCAGATTCTTATTGATGCTATCATAACTCCAATGGAGGAGGCATATCGCAGACTGAATAGGCTATCTTTATCCTCTGGTGGTAATGTGCAGTCTCAAACTTCCTCAGACAGGCCATTCTGAGGAAATATGCTATTCTAAGCATGTGTTTCCTGCTTTGTCTAGAGTTGCAGAACAAACTCAACAGGTTGGGAATCCATCTCCTATTGCTAATCAGAGATTTGATGAACTTGTGGCCAGACTCAAGGAGATCATGCGTATTCCTGGATCATCAAGCTCTCCCTCAGGATCCTCAGAGGTAGCTGCTTCTGTTGTTGCATCTTCGTCAGGTATAGCTTATGCCTTTACTAGCTGTTACATGACAGATTTATCGGAATGGATTATGGATTCAGGTGCATCCCATCACCTCTGTGGTGATAGAAGTTTGTTTAGTGCTTTCAGCCCAATCCGACCTAGATGTTTTGTTGTGATTGCAGACGGAACACATTCTCCCATTACTGGTCAAGGGGAGGTGCAACTAACTCCAACAATGAAACTTCAGAATGTTCTTTATGCTCCCGAGTTTTCAATGAATTTACTTTCTATTAGTCAAATCACCAAGGACTTACATTGTCGTGCCATTTTTGATCCGTTTTCTCTTGTTTTTCATGACATTCTAACGGGTATGGTGATTGGTTCTGGCTGTGAGTAAGGAGGTCTCTACTGACTAGTGCAATTCCCTTATGCAGGTGCTTCTTCCATTCGCACTAGGTCTACGTCATCTTATATTTGGCATCTTTGTTTTGGTCATCTTCCTCTACAAAAGCTGTGCCACATTCTCCCACAGATTTCCCCCTCGCTCTACCTTTCAGTGTGAGGCCTACCAGCTTGGGAAGCATCATCGATCTACGTTCCAGAGTCGTCAGGGTCGAAGTAGTCATGGTATGTTTGAGTTAGTTCATTTTGATATTTAGGGTCCCAGTCGTGTCCCTAGTCATCAGGGACATAGATTTTATCTCGATGTTGTTGATGAATTTTTAAGATTATCATGGGTTTTTCTTTTTAAATTAAGTCTGATGTTCGTCATGTTATTTAGTCCTTCATTAGTGAAATAAAAAATATTTTTTCCACAAAAAGTCAAGTATATAGGTTTTGATTATGCCACTGAATTTTGTACTAACCAACTTGCCACATTTCTTGCATCCCATGGTATAGTACATCAAACATCTTCTGTGCATACTTCCCAACAGAATGCGGTGACTGAAAGAAAACGCCGTCACCTTCTGGATGTTACAAGGACACTTTTGATTCAGAGCCGTGCTCCTCATTCGTACTGAAGAGATGTGGTTGTAACTGCTTGTTACTTGGTTAATCGTATGCCCTTTTCAGTTCCAGAGAGAAGATCTCGTTCTTGATTACGTTTCCCAAGATATATCTTTTCTCTCTCACACATCGACTTTTTGTTTCAGTGGCATTCGTTTATCAAACGTCTCCTAGTCTTGACAAGCTCTCTCCTAGAGTTGTCAAATGCATGTTTGTTGGGTACTCCAAGATCCAAAAGGTATATTGTTGCTTCGACCCTATTCGACGAAGGTACTATGTTAATGTTGATGTTACCTTTTTTTAGTCTATTATATACTTCACTCCTTCAGGTGACAAGCTAATTTCTTCAGGAGATGGGGAAGAGGTCTATATGCCTCTACCTTCGATCTCTACTCTACCATCATCGGCACCACCTCCTTCTCCATCACCTCCACCACCACCTCCTCTACCACCACCTCCTTCTCCATCACCTCCACCACCACCACCTCCTCTACCACCATCGCCTCCTCCACCTATATTCTTTCTCCTGGTTTATCAGCGTCGACCTCGTGCTCATGTGCCTCGTCAATCATCCAGCACACCCAAGGTATGTTCTGAAAATTTGAGTTCCTCTAATGGCAATGGTGATTTGCATGCCCGGTTTGAGGTGCAGGATGTCCATGATACTACATCTCCTGTGAGCACAGAAGATCTGGATGTGCTTATTGCTCTACGGAAGCAGAGGTGTGCATGTACCATGCTTCCTCTTGCTTCTCGTGTTTCACTGGACCGTCTTTCTAAGGACTTTCAGAAGTTTGTTATGGGGTTGTTTGCAGTAGAGATGCCACGTTCTTATCATGAGGCACTGAAGAGTAGTCAGTGGTGCCTTGCTATGGAAGAGGAGATGGCCACTTTACAGTCGCGAGGTACGTGAAGTGTTGTGCGGGCTCTTCCAGGTATGTCTGTTGTTGGCAACAAGTGAGTGTTCGCTGTGAAACACCGTGTTGGTGGTACAATTGACAGATATAAGGCCATGTTGGTTGCTCTGGGTTCATCCAAACATATGGGGTGGACTATCAGGATACTTTCTCACCAGGTGCGCGTCACTCCACGTTGCGGATTCTTATTGCAGTTGTTGTACGTGACTAGCCGCTTTTCCAGTTGGATATCAAAAATGCTTTCTTGTATGGGGATCTGTAGGAGGAGGTTTGCATGCAGCAACCACCAGGGTTTGCTGCTGAGTGGGAGTCTAATATGGTGTGCCGACTTCACAAGGCCATATATGGCCTCGAGCAAAGTTCGAGGGCTTGGTTTCGTAAGCTCTCAGAGTTAATTGAACAAAATGGATTTGTCAGATCTACTACAGATCATTCTCTTTTTGTTAAGAGAACTCAGAGAGGTACGATTATTGTTCTGGTTTATGTTGAGGATGTTGTTACAGTTAGCGATGGACAAGGTATTCAGGCAGCTAAGGATTTCCTTGGATGACAGTTTGTGACCAGGGATCTTGGCAAGTTATGTTATTTTCTTGGCTTGGAGTTTGCATGCAGTCATAATCGTATGATTATGACACAAAGAAAGTATGTTACTGATCTTCTGGATGAGACAAGTATGAAACGATGTAGACCTGCCACTACACCAATGGATCCTAATGCTAGACTCCATGATGATGACTCTGAAGAGATAGATATGAGATGGTACATGGAGATGGTCGGAAAGTTACTATACATTACTATTATCAGGCCTGACATATCATTTGTTGTGAGCAGAGCTAGCCAGTTCATGGAGCAACCTAGATAGGGGTGCTAATCGAATCAAATATATTCGAATCCAACAGGATTCTGATTCAATTCATTATAAAAATTTCGAATTCGAACTCGAATCGAATTTCAAACGAATTTACTAACTTAAATTCAGATTCAATTCATTTTGAGTTTCGGATATTCAAATTCGATTCATTTTATTTCGAATTTGAAATATTAATTGATGTTTTAGAGCTTATATAAATAATATTATATGAATAATAATAATATCAATGTTTTATTGTAAGATTCTAATTTTGAAAGTATATTACTAAGATAAGTTGAAAAACTATAAAATCACAGAAAATACCAAACCAATACAATACATTGGATAAAAGTATCTAATTTTTACAATTTTTATGTATTTTTTACAATCTAATATACTTTTTCTATGATGAAGGAATGTATGCATACAATATAATTATATGAGTCTATCAAAGAGATAGAATATCATTGACGAAAAAGCTGAACAATATAATTACCATTGCATTTTAAAGCAAGATAAGATCAAACTTTATATAGAAAGTTGATACAAATTAATATTAATATTTAAAATAGTGAGAATTTAAAAAATAATGTAGAAATATAAAACTTCTTCAATGAGCGTGAGTATCTTCAATATCAGAAAATTAAGCCATGAAAATGAAATATATGAATTTTTGATGTACAAATGAATAACTTACATTATTATGAGAAGAACTTGTATATTACTCATGTGATGATAAATTTCGCCTTGACAATGATATTCATCATGGATTGCCATGCAAGAAAAATCAAAGCAACACAAAAGTAAAGAAGATATATCTAGATAAATTTTGGATCATGATAAACGTTGAGGAATTCAAAGTAGCAAAATCATCATTTTCACATGCTAGGAGAAAGGTCACCATAATCTGCCATGGGTTTTAAGATCTTTGGTAGATAATAAAAGGGGAAATGGAAAAGACAATGTAAGGAGTGTGGGAACATGAAAACAAATGTGTGGATGATGATTTAGAATAACAATATCAGACATTTGATTATTCCTATTAAATTCTATTATATTCAATAATTAGCCCTTAAATAATAGGATTATACAAACATATATGGCTTAGAGTGCTTTGTATCCTCTTAATGCCTCGAAATTTTTGAATAGCATGTTAAGATTGATTATTGTACTTATACAAAGTAATAAGAAGTAAAGACATAAACTTAAATGTTTTTTTTATAACCGATGTATGAAGGAGACACATCTCTATTTCATAACATATTTTGTAGTCAAACCACTTGAACTAAGTTAAAAGAGGAAAGGAAAGAGATTGAATCTCATTGGAGGGGCCTATGTATATATATATATATGCATGTATATGTATGTACTATGTATATATAAATACATAGACACACATATACATATATGTACATATGTATATGAATACCGAATTGAATCGAATTATTATCGAACGAATTCAAGCTAATTCAAATTCGATTCATTTGGGAATCGAATCCACAAATGAAATTCAAATTCAGTTCATTTGGTTTCGAATCAAACTTTTTTCGATTTTTTATCGAACGAATTCTAACCGAATTCGAATGATTCAGTTCATTTAGCAGCCCTAAACCTAGACAGGTTCATATGGATGTAGTTTGTATGATCTTAAGATATCTGAAATCTTCTCCAGGTGCAGGTATACTTTTGAGAAGAGATATGTCAGTCTCTGATACTGGATGTGCAGGTGCAGATTATGCTAGGTGTCCCAAGGACAGGAAGTCCACTTCAGGATTCACTGTGTTCGTTGGTAGCTCGTTGGTTTCATGGAAGAGTAAGAAACATACTGTAGTTGCTCGTTGATGCAAACGACAAATCGGCGTCGCGCGAGAAATAATTTGAACGGTGGAAAATATTTGGTAGAAGAAAAGAGAGGGGTTGAGAAGAAGAAATCTCGTCGGTAACGAGGGGTTGAAGAAGGAGAACCGCGGAGATCGCGTAGAGGGAGAGGGAAATGAGAAAGGGGAGAGATAAATCTCAATATTTCATTATACTCGACTGTCTAATACATTGGACTACCATCTCTTTATATAGGAGAGATGGGGTTACAAAAATAGAAATTAATTAAAATTGACAACTAACTTATCCTAATTGGACTCTGACAAATTTTAAAATTCAAATTGACCCCTAATTGGACTCTAACTAATTAATTGACCAAATTAAATCTACGAATAAACGTTGAGATCACAAGCGATCTCAATTATTTAATTCAACAAGTACGACAACTTAAAACGTAAATAAAATTGACAATTAAAATTAAATAAATATTTGACCCTATATTTGGGCCCCACGCTGCATAAACTCTCCTCCGCTTTTAAAAATTCGTCTCCCGACGAATTGCTTGATGTAGGTGCATCGTTGGAGAAGTCGTCTTTGAGATTGTAACCTGCAATTAGATCTTTCAACATTACGTTTGTAGTTCTTTTCAATTGGGGGGCGTCCCTGCAATTTTCGTACCCCTCCATTTAATCCCATATTGAGAGAGTGGCCTTTCACTTTACCCTTTATATAAAATTTCATGTCGGGGGGTTTCTCTGTAATTTTCCCCATTTAACTTTTCAGCCCTGAATTTCGGAATTTTGTTTCGGCCCGTAAGGAAGGCTCGTGCTAGGGCTCCTGCCTTCTCCCACAATAGGCGGCGCGACGCGGGATGGGAGACGTCGAGGACAAGGCGGTGGCGCTGGCGGAATGCGGCGATGGAGTGGGCTGCAGGGTTGACGGAGCAAAGGCGGGGGGTTGGAGGGTATTGTGGTCGCGCCTGGAGGAGGCGGGGAAGGGGGTGAGGTGAGGGCGGCGGGAAGGCGACGACGGTGGGGTTGGCGCCGGGGGCACCGGGACGGTGTAGGTGCTCTGATACCAAATGATGCAAACGGCAAATCGGCGTCGCGCGAGAAATAATTTGAACGGTGGAAAATATTTGGTAGAAGAAAAGAGAGGGGTTGAGAAGAAGAAATCTCGTCGGTAACGAGGGGTTGAAGAAGGAGAACCGCGGAGATCGCGTAGAGGGAGAGGGAAAGGAGAAAGGAGAGAGATAAATCTCAATATTTCATTATACTTGACTGTCTAATACATTGGACTACCATCTCTTTATATAGGAGAGATGTGGTTACAAAAATAGAAATTAATTAAAATTGACAACCAACTTATCCTAATTGGACTCTGACAAATTTTAAAATTCAAATTGACCCTTAATTGGACTCTAACTAATTAATTGACCAAATTAAATCTACGAATAAACGTTGAGATCACAGGCGATCTCAATTATTTAATTCAATAATTACGACAACTTAAAAATGTAAATAAAATTGACAATTAAAATTAAATAAATATTTGGCCCTATATTTGGGCCCCACGCTGCATCACTCGTTCTAGCGCTGAATCAGAATACATCGCTATGGCCCAAGGGTGCACGGAAATGATGTGGGTCAAGTCCATTCTGGCTGACCTTACAATTGAGGTGCCTCTCCCAATGCACCTCAAATGTGATAATCAAGCAACTCTATTCATAGCGAATAATCCAGCCTTTCATGAGAGAACACGACACATCGAAGTTGATTGTCATTATACCCGTGACTTGATCCAGAGGGGGCTTACTTCCACCTCCTATTTTGCTTCAGGAGGTCATTTTTTCATCGTTGTTGTTCCAAGCTGAGCATGATAGACATATATGCTCCAACTTGAGGGGGAGTGTTGAGAGAATTATATATCTTTGTCTTTATTTATATATCTCTTATTTTTTCATCTTCTTTATGTAGTTTCTCCCTAGAGCCTTCCTGATATATAAGAGGGCCCTAGGGTTACGTGGAATACAACTTTTCTTTTCACGCATTTCCACATATCGCACACAAAAGCGTCTTAAAAGAGTCTCTCTGGAGAACTTGAAGAAATTGGGTCACTCGATTATGAAGTGTCTCGAACTTGGAGTCTAAAATAATCTGAACGACAAAGTCTGAATCTGAATGGTAGAGTCTGGAATCTGGATGCTATACACAATACTCCCCCTTTCTCCCATACTTGTTGGAATAGATGACATCGACCAAGTTGAGAGAAGAAAAATCAAGAAGGGGAACCAAAACCAATAAGTCACAATTTTTTCGACATTTTCTTCTTTTGCATACATTTTTGGTACGATGGCCTTCTTTTTTTAAAAAATCCCCCCTTTTCAACTTTTACCTTTTTCGATTGGCCCTTCTTTTCTTTAAGCCTTTTTCTCAATTGACCTCCCCCCTTTTTTAAGGCCCTTTCTCCTTTTTTTTTAAATAACCCATTGTTCCCATAAACTTCGAACTTTCCCTTTTTTTAACTCGGCCCAAGTGGATTGAGGCTTCTTTTTGTCCCCTTATTTAGGAACGGGGTGTAGGTCCCACTTTTTCTACAAATCACTTACGCTAGGGGTTCCTCGACGGAACCCCATCACCATTACCACATGGAAGAAGGCTTGGAGCCGTCACGTCGAGCCACATGGAGGTGGCAGTAATGCATTCATCAAGCTTCTTCTTTTGGGCATGAGATAGGCACGAGCGGGTGGATGAGCATGAGGCTAGGACTGCGGCGTGGTTGGAGATCATCTATGAGGCATCGCTTGCGCCTGGAGATCGAATAGGTTCATTGCTGGAAGGTATGGGCATGTGTTGTGTTGGAAGCACCCTGTTGGAGTTTCCAATCTCGCCATCGGGAGAAGCTTCATCTGGAGATGGCGGACCTTACACAGAAATCTGGAGTCTTCTTCTCCCTCTTTAGTGTCGGTCTTGTATGGATTTTAGGTTTCAATAGGAAACCCTAGCTATGACAGGTTGGAGATACAATACTTGCTTGGAGATTTTGTCGTCTTGTAGAATCTTTGAACTGCATGGGCGATTAGGGTTTTTGACAAAACTCTAGATCTTTCGAACACATCTTAAATATATCACAAAAAATTGAACCCAATAAATAACCCCAAAAACAGCTTGCTTTAATACCATATAGCAAATGATAGTATAAAGGCGTATCAAAGATATATACATAAAAGAATAAAGGAACACTGGGATTTTTCGTGGAACCCTACACCGCGAGGAGCGTGATGAAACCACAGAAGAACTACCTAAAAGGACTGATGTTTGCATTAACTTTTCTCGATTGTTACAACGGGTGTGGGGCTTCTTATATAGCCCCACCAAAGGCCCTCAAGAATGACTGAGTGCCACTGATAGACGATGCAGGACGAA
The DNA here is from genome assembly GCA_037367405.1 of Ottelia alismoides. Classification (NCBI taxonomy): domain Eukaryota; kingdom Viridiplantae; phylum Streptophyta; class Magnoliopsida; order Alismatales; family Hydrocharitaceae; genus Ottelia; species Ottelia alismoides. The sequence goes on along the minus strand of JAZKJV010005925.1, from coordinate 30,680 downwards.
CTTATATGCACATGGTAATTGGACCATAGAGGGATCCAATTACCCATCTATGGACACATACTCTTACAGATTATTCTATGTTATTATCTTATTATGTCTTCCGCTTGCACCATGCTTCATTCTTACTTTCTGAAAATATAATAACCATGTCTATTCTTGCATTCATTGTGTTCTCATTTCTATCATTGGGTGTTCATTTTGGACTCGGATTTCAAGGGGAATTCGAGTTGTAATTTTTTCCTTTGTTGAAGTGCGATATGTGATCTTGATGGGGTTCTTCAGTGATGATGTTTCAATGGTTCGGTTGCAGTGGTAAGAGGGTAGGTCCCAATGGAGTTCGAGGTAGTGGGCAACGAAGTAGCATTTATTGTTGTTGTTTGGGTTGTAGTAGATTAAAGGAGAAGGTAAGACATAGTGGCTGGCTCTTGGTGTTGAGGGGAGAGGACTTTAGCAGATATGGTTTGTGGCGAAGCATTTAGTGGTCCTAAATAGGTTTGGACATCGATAGTGCAACGGAAATCCGGTATTCAGTCAAAATAGTCGTTGAATAGGGAGTAAACACCATTAGGATGACTAATCACAAATATCTGAGAATGTACTCTTATTTATTTAAAATATAAAATTGCATGTATACATATAATGTTTATTTATACATGTGTGATAATTTATTAACAAGATAAAAAACTACTTAATGGTCGGGTGGTGGAGTAGTGTGTCTACCACCCAAAAGACCATATTCAAATCTCCTCTTGGGGAGGGTTGCGTTAGGTAGCCGATAACAAGTGTAAAAAATAATTGGATCTTTCAACATGGATTTGATAAGAATTCATGTAATCGACTGTACTTAAAGAGGGGGAAGGCTTTGTATTTTTTTATAAAGAATTAGTAGAGTTATAATGAAACTATATCTAACTTTTACTTTACATTAAAGAAAATTATGAAAAATCTAAATATTTGCAATACTAAAATATTATTTTCATTAGTCGGTCGACTATTCAACCAAAGTTATTCGATCACCCCACATAATAACATAGTCGGACTGACTTGTTGATGATTGATCTAGTCGAGCGACTATTGCAACACTAGGTATATGTGACTTGTGGCTTGAGGCACTTTACTATTGCTTAACACTATGCTCGTGGTCGATGAGTAAAGTCAAGTTCCGATGGCAATATGTTGAGGGGATGGGGAAACCGTGAGTTCTGTGGAGGGACCTTGCCTTTTATGTGAAGGAAGTTGCGATGGTTCTACAAAGGGTTTATAAGAGTAAAGGGGTTCTTTTTGAGGAGGGTGAGTCATCTGAGGTAAGTTAGAAGATGTTAAAATGTTGAACGACGTTGGTCCGGCAAGACATGAAAAAGGATCCGTGGAGTGTGCATATCATGGAATTGATTTTATGGAAGACAACTAATTTTTCGTACATGTATATGGAATTGCGGCCCAGTTTGGTTGGATGTAAGGCTTGAAGAAATGACTTGTTATTAGGAGGAAATGAGGGTATATGAAGACACCTTTGTTGGATTTGGGCTATTAGATAGGAGTACATGCCCAAGGGCTTGTGTAAAAAGAGGGAAAAGCGAGGCGGTTGCAATTGGGGAGGGGGAAATGTCCAGTCTCTTCCATTGATGGAGAAGTTATTTGACATGTGTTTGCGTTGCAGGGCATGAAAGGAGATGCAAGGAGTACTCTTCACAGTAATATATTTTAGATGGTAGGTGGGATATGGTTTTCAAAAAGTGTGGAAGGATGATAAATGTGTTAGAGGAGCTCGTTGCTGGATATGAGAAATCTATGGAGGAGGGGGGGGTCCTTAAATAGGCATATAAAGGTGCTAGTAACATATGTTATCCTTATGTAGAAGTTGCACGTGGAGTCCTACGAAGTGGGGACGTGGAGGATAATAGGTGGTGCTGGTTCGGGTGACTTCTTAGGTATAGAGGCGTGGGGGATGTCTGGTGGCTAGTTCTTAGGTTTGAAGATCTGTTTGTTAGGTCAAAAGGTGTTAGTTATCAAGACAATTATTAGAAGAAGGTGAATAAGCTATTCTTTTGGGTGGTGGTATTAGAGCTATGGTCCTAGACTGGAGTTCTGTGCCCCAATCCCCTTCACCCCACCTGCCGACCATACCCCCACCATTGCCATCGCTCGAGGGTCTCTCCTTGTCATTGCCCCCCAAGGGCCCTTCCCACCGTAGATTGGGCCAGTGGACACTGACATGGACTGAACCATGCAACAACCCCACGACAGTTGGATGCCCCCAGTGGTGTCGTTGAGAGGCCCTAGGCCTCGCATGACCGCCAGATCCAACCACCAACAACCCCCTTTCAACTAGGGGCATGTGCAGGGATCCTTTTCAACCTCGTGCTCTTGTTTCATTGAAAAAAGGTTCTAACCCTATTTCAATGCCTCTCAGCAGCTTCCAGGGTGCCAAAGGTTTGATTCTCACGAGTTTACGCCTCTGATCTCAAAATGATCTGATTTTGATCTGTTTACAATAAATAAATCTCTAGTTCATCTACGAGACCAAAAGTGCTTCAACAGCTGATGGGAACAGTTGTGGCACGAGTCTGCACATACAACCAATTCCCACTATGTTTGTGTTGGGAGAAATAGAAAAGTTGTTTTTTTCTGAGAACCCTAGGCTCTCTTACATAGAGGAGAGACCTTTGGGTAAACTACATAGATGGATACAAAGAAATAAAATAAAGAAGAGGTACATGGAGAATATAGAAATATCTCTATACTCCATCAAGATGGAGCATACCGAGCAATGCCTTGTAAAGATATCTGTCATTTGCTCTCCTGAACTGATATGGGAGGTAGAAATCAATCCCTTCTGAATCATATCTCTAGTATAATGACAGTCTACCTCAATATACGTCATTCTTTCATGGAATGCATCGTTGTTTGCAACGAATAATGCAATATGATTACCGCATTGTAACTGCACCGGTAGAGGTACATTTATATGCAAATCTGCTAGCACTACTCGAACCCACATCATTTCTATACTTGCTTGTGCCATAGCCCTATACTTAGATTCGTCACTTGATCTAGCCATAATCGTTTGTTTCTTGTTTTTCCAAGAAACAAGAGATGCTAACGAACACTCAAAGATTGAAGTGGACTTCCTATCCTCAAGACACCTTACATAGTCTGCATCAGCACATACAGAAATAGAAAGAATTGCTCCTTTCATGAATAGTAATTCTGCACCTGGAGAAGATTTTAGATATCTCAATATCATGTATATAACATCCATATGTACCTGTTGGGGCCGCTCCATGAACTGACTTACTCGACTCACTACAAAAGAGATACCAGTTTTAGTAATAGTAACATAGAGGAGCTTTCCCATCATCTCTCTCTATATCCTCCTGTTAACCTCATCTGTATCATCATCATATAACTTCATGCTAGAATCCATAGGAGTAGTAGATGATCGATAGCCAATCATGTCCGTCTCAACAAACATGTCTGTAACATACTTTCTTTGGGTCATCACAAGACCCTGCACATTCTTGGCAAATTCTAACCTTAAGAAATACCTTAGGGTGCCCCGATCCTTAGTAACAAACTGGCGAACCGGAAATTCTTTTGTCGTCTTTATCCCTTGTACATCATCTTTTGTAACAAGTATATTATCAACATAAACTATGATAACAACACTACCTCTAGGTGTTCTCTGCACAAACAGTGAATGGTCTGCATTTGACCTCTTGAACCCCTACCTTTCAATCAGATCTGAGAGAGTCTGAAACCATGCCCTTGGACTTTGATTAAGACCATATATTGCCTTATGGTGTCTACCCACTTGCTGACACTCCCCATCAACAGTAAACTTCGGAGGCTGCTGCATGATTAAGACAATATACAAAACACATTTTTAATGTCTAACTGAAACAAAGGCCAATCGTGTATCATTGCAATTAAAAGGACACATAAAGTTGAGTGACGGGCAACTGGAGAGAACATGTCCATATAATCCACACCGTAGGTCTGAGTAATTCCTCGTGCCACCAATCTTGCCTTGTAATGTTCAAGGCTCCCATCTGCATGATGTTTAACAGTAAACACCTATTTGCAACTGACAACATACGCTTCAGCAGGAGCAGACACCAAACTCTAGGTACCACTTGATTGCAAAGCAACCATCTCTTCCTCTATAGCTAAACGCCAACGACTATTGTTGACGCATATAGTTGTTTCTGTATCCCTTCGTTATTTTTATTTTCAGTTGTATGCTTTATGTAATTTACCCATAGGCTACTCTCCTATATAAGAGAGCCTAGGGCTTATGGAATAAACAACTTGCTCATTTTTCCCAACATGGTATCAGAGTGACGGTCCTAGACCGGAGTTCTCGAAACCCTAACCCTACCCTACCCCACCCGTCGTCCTCTCTCTCTTCGATCGGTGCCGCCCTCTCTTGGGCCGCACGTACGGCGCCGTCTCCTGCGCATCGCTCTTGTGCGTGTTGCTTCGGTGCTCCCTCTCATCGCGGTGCGCCCTCTCTTTGCCTGCGCGTAGCATGCTGCGCTGTCCTCCTGTAGCGCCTGCGCGTGTTCCCTATCCCCTGCGCGCCACTCCAGCGCATATCAGCGCCACCCCAGCGCGCTAACCAGTGTGCGCATCGCGCACCAGTGCACCAGTGCGCCTACTTCTCCCGGTCGACTGTACGGGGGCACGTGCTAAGCCCTAAAGCGAGCACCTTCGTCTACATGGGTTTAGTTGCTTGAGGTCTACACGTGCAACTAAACCCGTCTATGTCATTGTAGACAAATCACATATTTTGTCTATCGTTCCAGTCTTCAGTATCCAGTATGTCAGAAAGCAAGGCAGATATCCCATCTATTGGTGCATTTCATGGTCCAGCGCCTATTGTATAGATGGACGGTACCAACTATGAACTGTGGGCAATGCAATTCATGAGCATGATGAAGTCAACAGGTAAGAAACACATTCTTACCGAACCAGAGCCTGCTGAGAAGACTGGAACCAATGCCTCTTGGGAGGCTGATGACGCATATGCCAAGGTTTGGCTATCTGGCACGTTGGCAATTGAGATTGCCAATGACATTCTACATCAACCCACAGTGTAGGATATGTGGGACATTCTGGCGGCTACATAGTCACAGGCGAAGAACGAGACAGATTCTGCAACTCCAGCATGATATATTCACTATCAAGCAGAATGGTCGCCCTCTACATTCCCTCTATACATCACTGAGAGGGATGTTTGAGAAGCTCTACAGCTTCATGCCCTTGACAGCCACGCCAGAACAACAGAAGACATACAGGAATGCGACTATGGTGGGCGTGTTCCTGGCTGCACTTGATCCAGAATATGAGGCGACACGATCACAGATTTTGGCCGACTCCACTATTCCTCCCATGGAGGAAGCTTTCCATAGACTGAGTCGGATCACAGTTCTATCCACGGTTACGAATCAGAATACTTCAGCCATGGCAGCCAACAGGGGTCACGGATTTCATAATCAGGGCCGTGGACGTGGATCTCGTGGAAGAAAGGGCCGTACTAGGCCTACATGTACCTACTGTCATCGTGTAGGACACAATGAAGACACATGCTATTCAAAGCACGGATTCCCTGCATCTGCACGAGTCGCTGAGCAGATAGAGCCTCCTTCTGTTGCCACTTTGGATCAGCGGTTCGACGATCTAGTTGCCCGACTGAGGGGCATTATTCCCCCATCTGGTCCAGCACCGACTACCGAGAGTCAATCTAATGCTGCTTCCGCTTCTGCGTCGACCAATGCTTCATGTAGCATACTTGCCTGTACCAGTAGATTAGATACTTTACCATGGATTATGGACTCTGGCGCTACACCTCACCTATGTGGCGACCAGAATTTACTTACAGGATACACTCAGATTCCTCCAGGCAGAACAGTAGTAATTGCCAATGGGACACATTCCCCCATTATTGGACAAGGGGAGATTCGATTGACATCTTCCATGCCGCTCAAGAATGTGTTACATGCACCTCATTTTTCAATGAATTTGCTGTCAATTAGTCAAATTACGAAGGATCTACAGTGTCAGGAAATTTTTGATCCATCTTCTTTGATTTTTCAGGACATCCATACGAGCAACGTGATTGGTCGTGGCTATGAGCAAGGAGGCCTCTACCGCTTGAATCAGACCCCCTTCGCTGGAACCTCATCCATTCCCACTGGACAAGTATCTCCTTTATTGTGGCATCTGTGCTTTGGACATTTACCGCTTCAGAAGTTGCATCGCGTGTTACCTTATGGTCTTCCTCACACACCTATCCAATGTGAGGCGTGTCAGTTGGGAAAGCATCACAGGTCGACCTTTCCCAGTCGTCCAGGTCGGAGTAGTACCTCCAAGTTCGAGTTATTTCATATTGATGTATGGGGTCCGAGTCGTGTACCTGATCATCAGGGACACAGATTTTATATAGTTTTTGTGGATGATTTTTCTCGAGTGTCATGGGTATTTTTGATGAAAAATAAATCTGAAGCATGAAATGTCATTATTCATTTTCTGAATGAAATACAAAATGTTTTCTCCACATCTGTGAAGTTTGTGAGAAGTGATAATGCTTTAGAACTGTGCACCAATGTCCTTGCCAATTATTACTCCTCAAAAGGAATTGTTCACCAAATATCTTGTGCTCATACATCTCAACAAAATGGAATTGCTTAAAGGAAACACCGTCATCTTCTTAATGTCACGAGATCACTTCTTATACAGAGTCATGTTCCCTACTCTTACTGGGGTGATGCAGTTCTCACTGCATGTTACTTAATCAATCGTATGCCCTCTTCTGTCTTGAATGAACAGATTCCGTTTTCCCTCATCCATCCCGGGAAAGATCTGTTCACTCTTACTCCTCGTGTGTTTGGTTCGGTTGCCTTTGTCCATCAGTTGTTGCCTGGTACTGACAAGCTCTCTCCTAGGGCTGTCAAGTGTGTTTTCGTTGGGTACTCCAGAACTCAAAAGGGGTACAAGTGTTTCGATCCTCTGCGTCGGCGGTATATGGTCAGTGCAGATGTTACATTTTTTGAATATGTTATGTATTTTTCAGCCTCGGGAGACCAGTAGCTACCACCTCCATCTACTGATGCCATATACATGACACCACCACCTCAAATGTTGTCATCAACATCACCCCCACCACCACCACCACCGCCACCACCACATATACCTGTCTCACCGCTACCGTTCCATTATACCCGCAGCCCTCCTCCCGCTCATGGTCATGACTCGTCTCCTAGCTCGCCTATGGTATGTAATGAAAATATTTCTATTGATGGATCTGATGACATTTCTGAGAAGGATATGTTGCAGGGGCCAGATGAGGCTACAACAGATTTAGATGTTCCCATTGCTCTACGCAAATCGAAGAGGAGCTGTGTTACATATCCATTGTCAGCATCTGTGTCTTTTGAGAGATTATCTGGAGATTTCAAGACATTTGTGGTGGCACTGTCAGCTGTAGATATTCCACGAAATTATCAAGATGCTCTGCAGGATAGTAGATGGAGGCTAGCTATGGAGGAAGAAATGGCGGCACTTCAGTCCAGAGGAACTTGGAGTCTGGTTCCTATACCTCCAGATGTGAACCCGGTGAGCTGTAAGTGGGTGTTTACAATGAAGCATAATGCGGACGGCTCCATTGATAGATACAAGGCACGACTTGTTGCACGTGGCTTTACACAGACGTACGGGGTGGATTACCTTGACACATTCTCGCCTGTAGCCCGTCATTCCACTCTCCGGATCTTGTTGTCAGTTGCAGTTGCTAGAGACTGGCCACTCTATCAGTTGGATGTGAAGAATGCATTCTTATATGGAGATTTGCAGGAAGAAGTCTATATGCAACAACCACCCGGTTTTGCTGTTGAGGGGGAGTGTTCCAAGGTATGCAGATTACATAAGGCTATCTATGGCCTTAAGCAGAGCCCCGGAGCATGGTTTCAGAAGTTCTCAGACCTCTTTGAGAAACAAGGATATAAACGCTCCAATGCTGATCATTCCTTGTTCGTACAGAAGACTGCTAGAGGTATTATTGTAATCATGGTTTATGTAGATGACATCTTGATTACATGAGATGATGAGCAGGCATAAAGCAGAGAAAAGAAAAGCTGGGAACCGAATTTGTCACTAAGGACCTTGGAGTCCTTAGATATTTTCTGGGGCTGGAATTTGCTAGAAATCCGTATGGATTAGTAATGTTGCAGAGGAAATATGTTACAGATTTGTTGAGTGAAACATGTATGCTTGCGTGTCGGCCTGCTACGACACCAATGGATCCCAGCATGAAGCTCTATGATGATGACACAGAGGAGGTGGACAGGAGAAGATACAGAGGACTGGTAGGTAAACTATCGTATGTCACGATCACTAGACCTGATATAACATTTGCAGTGAGTCGTGTGAGCCAGTTCATGGAGCAACCACGTCAGGTCCATATGGACGCAATACACATGATTCTTAGATATCTCAAATCATCTCCAGGTGCTTGTTTGCTATTCAAGAAGGGAAAGGAGATTTCTATCTCAGCATGTGCGGATGCAGACTATGCAGGATGTCCCAAGGACATGAAGTCCACCTCAGGATTTGCAGTCTATGTTGGAGATGCTCTAGTCTCATGGAGGAGCAAGAAATAGACAGTGGTAGTTAGGTCCAGTGCTGAATCCGAATATAGGGCTATGGCCCAGGCTAGCATAGAGATGATGTGGGTGAAAGTGGTTCTTACAGATCTATGTCTTGATGTACCGCTTCCTATGAACTTGGAATGTGATAATCAGGCTGCCTTGTTCATTGCAAACAACCCAGCATTCCATGAGAGGACCAAGCATATTGAGGTTGACTGTCACTACATACATGACATGATTCAGAAGGGATTCATAGCTACATCTCATTTTACCTCATAGAATCAAACTGCTGATATATTCACCAAGGCATTACTACGAGGCCCATTCCAGAAGTGTGCGTCCAAGCTGAGCATGATTGATATCTATGCTCCATCTTGAGGGGGAGTGTTGACGCATATAGTTGTTTCTGTATCCCTTCGTTATTTTTATTTTCAGTTGTATGCTTTATGTAATTTACCCATAGGCTACTCTCCTATATAAGAGAGCCTAGGGCTTATGGAATAAACAACTTGCTCATTTTTCCCAACAACTATCCTTCAAGGCCTCCTGATAATTCTGTGGAATGTCCACGACAGATATAGCAACTGGAAATCTATGAAATATCCCTGTTAGACTATAAAAGGAGACATGTGAAGCAAGGGGATATGATGCACATGTATGCTTTTGCTTTTGAACTGCAATGGGTATATCTAGGTCATCGGGAACCTCCTCCATCTATGGGCTAGTCTCCTGTATGGAAGGTAATATCATGATATATGAGCGTTATATCACCGGTATATCGATATCGAGATGAGATCGATATCGGTATCGATATGGCAATATATCCTCCTTTCCTGGCCTTTCCTTCACAAAAGTGCAACGATATGGGCGAGCTGGGGCGTGCTGGATGACGGTGATGACCATGAGCAGATGCAGACAGATCGGTATATAATTTTGGTAATGGTGGAACAATGGGTACACACGACTGTGTAGAAAGAGGTGGTGGTGGTGGAACAACATCTACATATACAGGAGATGGCAGACTCGTAGGAGGAGGTGGCATGTAAACCTCATCATCGGAGTTTGATGAAGCCAACCTGTCAACTGTAGGGGAGAAATACATCACAAACTCAAAAAATGTGACATCCACACTGATATAATATTTCTTGCACAATGGATCGTAACACCGGTATCCCTTCTGGGTCTTGGAATGCCCAACAAACACACATTTGACAACCCTAGGAGAGAGCTTATCAAGACCTGGAGCCAACTGGTGGATTAATGCAACATAACCAAAATCACGAGAAGTGAGAAAAACTCCTCAGAGAAAGCTATGGAGAAAGGAATTTTCTCACCCAAGCAGACGAGGACATGCGATTCACCAGATAACATGTCGTAAGAACTACATTACCCCAAAATGAATGTAGGGCACGACTTTGAATGAGAAGAGCCCATGTGACATCAATTAAATGGCGATGCTTTCTCTCTGCAACATCATTCTGTTGAGAAGTGTAAGCACATGTTGTTTGATGAATAATACCACGGATGAAAAGAAATGCGATAGAGTATGGGTACAGAATTCCAAAACATTATCAGTTCTCACAAATTTCACAGAAGAAGAGAAAACATTATGCACTTCATTGATAAAGGTTTTGATCATATCCCCTGCTTCAGATTTATTCTTCAATAAAAAGACCCATGATAACGAGAAAAATTATCAACAACAAGGTAAAATTTGTGTCCCTGATGATTAGGTATACTGTGACGCCCTCGGATCCGGATGTTACTAATATAAAAACCTCAAAGGGAGTCTCGTCCTCGAGACTCGAGTCAAGGTTCCTATGTGTCTTGTTGAATTTCATATGGTCATAATATCCTCAAAAGGTTTTCAACACATCGAAACCTCGAAGGGAAAACAAGTCATATCCTTTTAACATGTATATAATTAAATATGCTTATTTTAATGATTACTTGAGAAAAGCGACAGGTATCATGCCCGCATGTCAGTTTCGGTCTCCTATGTCGCCTCTTCGATGCCGTGTCGGTGTCACAACACCTTTACCAGAGGAATCTTTTTGCTACGAAGCTTCTTCACAGCACTGTCAAGTATCTACACTGGCCTCTCCTCATTTGTCAAATTTGGCTCCATGTCTAAGTTTTCATAACTGATGACGTGTCGAGGATTGTGCACATACTTTCTCAGGTTGGATATGTGGAAGACATCGTGAACAACAGAAAGATGTGGAGGAAGGGTTACCCGGTAGGTCACTTTCCCTACACGAGCAAGAATCTCGAAAGGTCCAACATATCGCAGTGCCAGCTTGCCACGAACATCGAATCTTTGAATTCCCTTCATGAGAGATACTCGGAGAAATACCCAATCTCCTACATGTAATTACAGGAATGCCATTTATATGCGAGATTAAGTTGAATATAAATAAGTTATAATCGAATGGATGAGGAGAAAGAATTGGATTACCTGAAACTCTAAGTCTCTTTTCCCACGGTCTGCATAGCTTTTATGGCGGCTTCGTGCCGTCAAAAGCTTCCGCCTCACAAGGTCAACAACTCTCGCAGTCTCCTCCAAGAGATCCACAGAATATAGAGCATGATCACCTATCTCACGCCAACTGAGAGGTGTGAGGAATCTCCGCTCGTATAGAGTTTCGAATGGTGCCATGCCCATACTGGAATGGTAGCTGTCATTGTATGTAAATTCAACCAGAGGCAGATGGTCCTTTCAGGACCCTTTCCACTCCAAAGTGTATGCGCGTAGTAAACCTTCAAGCGTCTGAATGGTGCGCTCAATCTGCCCGTCGGTTTGCGGATGGTATGCAGAAGTCATCTTCATCTCTGTCTATAGTGCTGACATGAACTGATGCCAATATTGCAATGTAAACCTCGAGTTCCTGTCAGACACCACCTCTCGTGGTATACCATGTAGCCTGATGATATTCTGCACATATAGCTTGGCCAATCTGGATGGAATATAGGTCATGTTGACATGTATGAAATGGGCAGATTTGGTCAACCTGTCAACAACCCAAATAGAATCATGGCCACCTGGTGTTTTCGGCAATCCCGTGACGAAATCCATAGAGATACTCTCCCATTTCCACTAAGGAATGGGGAGAGACTGCAGTAATCCTGATGGTCTTCTATGCTCGGCCTTGATCATCTGATAGGTCATGCATCTACTAACATGTTGTGCCACATTACGCTTCATTCCATCCCACTTCTATGCAGATCACGATTCATCTTGGTGCTGCATGGGTGAATGGATAATCGTGAACCGTGGGCCTCATCTACAATGTCTCTACGTAACTGCTCGTTGTCGGTTACAATGACCCGTCCTTCCTTCCATAAAATAGACTCCGTTACAACAAAATCATCAACCTCTTCCTTAATGGCTCGCATGTATCTATCTCTAATCCCAGGATATGTCTTCTGACCTTCGACGATGCGATCCCAAAGACTGTTAAATCGTGGAGGTACAATTGTGGATATGGATGCACTCTCTTGAGGATGTCAATCTGTTAAAGCTGTCATCATATCCCACGTGTATAACCAGCTTATCGTACCCTCTGCATGAAATCTCCTACTAAACGCATCTACCACCGCGTTTCCCTTAACAGGATGGTAAGAGATCGTGCAGTCGTAATCCTTCAGTAGCTCGAGCCACCTGCGTTGTCTCATCTTCAACTCCTTCTGATCAAAGATATACTTCAAGCTCTTGTGGTCAATGAAAATCTCGAAGTTCACCCCATAAAGATAGTGGCACCAGATCATCAGGGCGAAGACAGCTGCAGCCAACTCCAAGTCATGTGTAGGATAGTTCTGCTCATGCGGTCTCAACTGACGTGATGCGTAAGCAATCATATGACCTCTCTACATCAACACCGCTCCTAAACCATCTTCAGATGCATATGTATAGACTGGATATTCCTGAGTACCTGAAGGAGGAGCAAGAATAGGCATTGTAATCAATTTCTCGTTCAGTGTCCTGAAGGCATGCTCACATGAATTATCCCAAATGAATAGAACTCCCTTCAGCATCAATCGTGTCAAAGGGCAAACAATGCGTGAAAATCTGCTGACAAAGCGTCTGTAATAGGCCGCTAATCCAAGGAAGCTCCAATTCTCAGTAACTGTCTTGGTCTGCTCCCAAGACATGATTGCCTCAATCTTCGCGGGATCAACTGCGATGCCTGCTCCAGAAATGACATGCCCCAAAAATGAGACTTGGGATAACCCGAACTTGCACTTGCTCAACTTGGTATATAGCTTGTGCTCCCACAATGTATCCAAGACAATCCGTAGATCATTCGCATGATCCCATTCATTCCGAGAGTATATTAGTACATCATCGATGAATACCACCACAAACACTTCCAAGTATGGACGGAAAATCATGTTCATCATATCCATGAATGTTGCAGGTGCATTGTTGAGCTCAAACGGCATCACCACAAACTCGTAGTGTCCATAGCGCATTATGAAAGCTGTCGTCGGAATATCAGACTCTCAGATCCTTAACTGATGATAGCCCGAACGAAGACCGATCTTCGAGAACACCGAAGATCCCTTGAGTTAGTCAAACAAATCAACAATAGGTGGCAATGGATAACAATTCTTCACCGTTCTCTTGTTCAATTGCCTGTAATCAATGCATAATCTCATGGATCCATCATTCTTCTTGACAAATAGAATCGGGACACCCCAAGGTGAAGTGCTCGGCCTCACAAATCCCAAGTCAAGTAACTTCTGCAACTGCAACTTCAGCTCTCTCAGCTCAGTTGATGCCATGTGGTAAGGAGCCGTCGAGATCGGTTGTGTGTCTTGTAGCAATGTGATCTCGAGCTCTATCTCTCTTTCTCAAGAGGTAATCCTGGTAGCTCATCAAGAAACACATCTGGATATTCTGATACTACTCGGATGTCTTGTGCCATCGGCTCATGATCAGATACCTCCTGAACATATGCTAGGTAAGAATCACATCCCTGATCAGCTAATCTGAATCACATCCCTGATCAACTAATCTCTGAGATCGCAACACTGAAATGTACTCCATTTTGGAATCATGTAATGTGCCCTTAAAAGTGAACTCAGACAAATCTGGAATCTTAAAGACAACCGTCTTCCTAAAGCAATCAACAAGGGTGTGATGAGCAGATAATCAATCCATGCCTATATTCAAGTCAAACTCTTCTGGCTGTAATAGCAGACAATTTACGATCATCTCGTGACCACCAATCAGTATTGGTAAGTGCCAAACAATCAGGGAAATGACAAATAACTGCCCACTTGGCCCACGAATGTGATATGGAGAAGATAGAGTCTTTGTGACTCTACCTAAAGAAGCTAGTAGCTTCGAAGCAAGAAAAGAATGTGTCGCTCCAGAATCAAACAAAACATGGAAAGGTCGGCCCAAGACTGAGACCATACTTTTCACCAGAGTGACTGTTGAGCATGCCGGCTCCTCGGTCACTACACGTAGCTGACCCTGTATAGTTGGTGTGGTATTGGAACCTGCCACACACTGTGTCTGTCTCTGTTGCTGCCTCCGGAAGTTGGAGTTCCTGCCACGAGAACTCCCCATGTGTTGTGCATGTGGCTGTGATGATTATGGTTGTGGACGAGGCTCACCAGATCTCTAGGGACACTGATGTTGGTAATGTCCCCACTCATGGCACAAGTAACATCGTATTGGCCAGGTAGATAGTGTGGTCGTGTCTGTGCTCTGAGTCGGTCCTGCTGGGGGTCTATCTGCTCGCTGTGCTGGGAGTCTATCTGCTCGCTGCGATCCAGATGATCGTGCTGAATCGGTGCCACATTCGCCAAGTGCTCCTCCTAAGGTAGTCAGTGGAAATGAGCAAGCACTGCCGTAAAATGTCGAACCTGTAGGTCGGAATCGCCTGACTGACCTCTGTTGTTGAAATGGTCGACGAATCGACCCAAAAGATCGATGTGGTCTAGGCGTCGCTTCTGATGAACTTCCAAAACGTCTCTTACGAATGCCCTCAAACTTCTCTGTTGCGTCAGTAGCCTCAGAGATAGTAGTGATATGCAATCCGACCAACTTCTCCTGTACCTCCTCCCTTATGCCTCTGATAAACTTTTCCAGATTCTCCTATGAAAATGCAGCAACTGTTGGTGTGTGTTGAGACAGCTCTGTGTATCAGACAAAGTAATCTCTGGCTGTCATCCATCCCTAACGAAGCTCTGCGAATACTCGACGCTAGGACTCCTTCCACTTCACAGTAAAGAAATGGGCTTTGAATCGTGCCTCAAAATCATCTCATGTAGGCTCGCGACCTAACTCAGAAATTACTGCATCCCACCATCTCTCAGCGAAATCTGTCAGTGAGTATTCCATGAAAGATAGCCACGTATCTTGTGGCGTGCGAATCATCCTCACCACCTTCATCACCCTCTTGAGCAGTCATACTGCTCAGCAACATCTGACATACTGGTGACCTCAAACATGGGTATATTGGCCCACCTGTAAGATGTGGAGACAGACTAAGCTTGTGGATAGCAGAATACTCATGTGCGTCCTCATCTGCATATTGTGCGGGGTTCTGCTCTCTGTCAAAGTCTCCATCCTCAGCTCTATGCTCTGGTATCTCCTCAAGTGGATCATCGAAAAGAGGTTGTTGTATCTCCACCGACTGCTGTTGCTCCTGACATGTGCCATCGTGAGATGGACGGTAGGTGGAATCTGACAGCTCCTCAAATATGAGCTCCATGTCCGTTTGTCTGTCAACAATCTCCATCTGCTGGGCCAAAATCTTCACAACTCGCCTCCATTACTAGTTGCATGTAACCTTCACAAGCCTGCCACCTTCGTCGGCCCTTCACTCCCTTTCCTCCTCATCGTAACATCTCCGAGCACGGCCTATAAAGATCACCTCACACCCAACCATGTCATCTATCCACCAATTACGGGACCTCCCCTCCATCTCCGTTCCTACCCTTCCTGGACATCTCGAAGGCTGATCAACGTCAGGTGGCTATGAAGGTGGTCCTAGTGTGATCCTCGATTGCCTTTTTGGTCGTCTTGCAGCTCTCTTCCACGAGCTGCAAGAGCTTTGTTCCCCTCCCTCGCAGGAACATCGAGCGACAACTCCAAGAGGAAGCTTAGCTCCTCCATTCCTAGGAGAGGACCGACCGCATATCAATGTCCTCAGTTTCGACCTCCTTTGACTCCATCTCCATATCTTCTCCTGATCGACGCCATCTCTAGCACCACTTCCATGTACTCACCTTCTTCCTCCTCTTTTTCTTCAATTCCATATCGCAATATAACCCATCCTCGATCTGACTCAACACACCACATTGCAACCTCCCACGTCGCTTCTCTTCTATTCTACAAACCCTCCTTCACCTCCGGCCTTGAAAAGGACGAAGCTTAGCTCCTATTTCCTTCACCCGCATTAGAGCTATCCCCCCCCCCCCCCCGTTCATTTCCTTTTCGTTGATATTTGCAGGTCAAAGCATCACACGAAGCTCCTTCTTGTGCTTCTCCTCTACCGCTTGTAGACGCATCAGAGGGGCTTTGAGATCCTCTATGGACCACCATCAGAGGGTTGAGATCCAGGAGCTCCGTCCAGCTTCGCCTTGTGTTTCAGATCTACACCTACATATCCAAGAGCGGTTCCCACTCTGCCGACCACCAAACTCGAGGAGAGGAGCAACTCCGTCGAGCATCGCCCTTCATCGCTCCACCGTCCTTCGACCGTCACCGCTCGAACTGAGGAAGGGGAAGCTCAAAGTGTCGTTGGATCAACCTAGATCCAAAGGCACTGATTTATTCTCTCATAATCATCAGAGCAAGGTATCATATCTCCTTTAACTGTCATATCAACCCTCCACCCGAGCCTCTATCTCGGCTGAGACCAAGCCACGAGGAGTAGCCATGTCAGTCGCAACCAAAGATTCAACGCAAGACTCTGGGTCACGTACGCATTGCATGTGGTCTTGAGAAAATTGGAGAGGCACCCTCTGGAGTGCACCGAATTGTGTAGTGGTCCCGCTTGGGCTAATTTACAAAAAAGCCCCTCTGGCTCATTTAAATCATAATGCAAGTGTATCCTCTCATTCAACATGACCAGTCTCTATCTTCAGTTGGCATATATGTTTTGGTCACCTCCCTCTCCAGAAGATGTGTCATATTTTACCGCAGATTTTAGCAGGTTCTTCCGTCTAGTGCGAGGCGTGTCAGTTGGGAAAACATCATCCGTCTGCTTTTCCTAGTCGAAGCAGTAGCTTCCTTTTTGACTTATTTCATGTTGATATTTGGGGTCTGAGTCGTGTATGTAACATCCGAATCCGAAGGCGTTACAGTTTGGTATCAGAGCCGTGGTATCCTGATACACACATTTGTAGTATTACAATTCCGATCACATTAAATCTTGGATAGTGACATTCTTCCGATTTGTTGTGAGTCCGAGAAGGGAAATATGACATTCAAATGTAAGGTTTGGAAAAATTAAAGGCGGATTGAGGTGTTTTCCATGGAATTGAGGCGAGGCGTAGCCTCGATGTGGTCGAGGCGTAAGCCTTAGCTTGTAGAGAAAACTATACATAAAACTATAATTATATATATATGTTAATGTTATTATACGTTCTCTGCCCTACATATAATACTTAACTCTATAAGATATGATGAAATAATAGAGATAAGAACCCTAAAATGTAATCCCTTTCTACGCATTTTCATCCAATCAAAAAATGAATTCGTCGTCATTGTAAAAAATTAAACAATACATATCGATTTGAAATATTATTGTAATTAATAGTATGACTAAATGTACGTCGAAGAAATTTATGTTATGTGTCTAACATATAATATATGATCAAAACCGTGAATCCTATCCATTTTGAACAAATCTTTGAAATATTATTGTAATGAAAAGCATGATTACATATATGTCGAATTGTTGATATGCCTTGAATCCTAACCATATGAACATTGTTATTGTGTATGCACCCATCCTGTCGTACCATACCCCAATAAGACGAGGGTTTCGCTGCCTTACAAAAATTTCAGGAGAGGTTCTATTTATATTTGGTTATATGGATCCTTCTATTTAGGGCATAAAAGAAACATCATATTTAGGCATAATTAATAGTTAGAAATAAATAATAGTAAATATGAAGCATTTGCTGAAATAGTTAGATATAATTAATAGTTAATACGAAGTTACGAGCACGAAAGAAACATTAGATTTATGCATTTAACTTGTATAATCATTATCCTAAACAAATATATATTTATAAGCTTCTCAAACTACCATGTAAACCATTAAAATTATAAAAAATACTTCAAAAAAGCAAATATACCTCGGAAAGCTCCTCGACTGTCTTGAGGCGGAACGCCTCGAGACTATGCCTCAGCCACTTGATGCGCACACCTCACTGGACAGGACCGAGGTGCATGCCTCGAGGCTAAAAAGGGCCGCCTCGAAGCACGTTTTTTAATTCCATGGTGAAGAGGAGAGTGGGATCCGAGGTAGAAAAATGGTTCGATGCGATTCGGGTGCGTAACAGCTGAAGGGGTGGGAGTTGACCGAAGTCAATTGGGGGCGTGCCCTTATTGGTTGGTGGGGCGATGGAGAAAGGGAGAGGGGGCGGCTGAGGTGGCGCTTAGGTGGCACAATCAGAGACACCCATATGCGTTGATCATTGACCTAACAAAGAAAAGAAGAGACTATAGAAAAAGAAATAAGAGAGGGTTTCAAATAAAAAAGTGAATATGAACAGGAAGGCTTAAAAGCGAAAGAAGTCATTTGTTCAAAAATATATTTTTGTATATGTATTAATTGCCAATTAATCTCCTTTTTTTTATATTTTGCAATTTTTTTATATTATTTTATTTAGGTTTTAATTAGATATATACACACATACATACAATATATACTTGATGGATTTTTATAGATTAATAAAATGTGAAATAATATCGTCACAGATAAAATAATGTACAATTTATACGAGTCCAATCTTTTTTTTATAATTTTTCTGGGATTTCTCAACATTAAGTTAGCAAATAATTCACATAATATAAATGAAAAAGAATTCGGTCAAAACAACTAGTTTTTGTACATAAAAGTATAAGCACAATTTTAGTGATTTTCACATATTTCTTGTACAATTAGTAAAGTTAATCAACCAATTTAGGGGGTTTCTTTAATGAATTAATATGAGGATTTTGCTAAGATTTTTGTATTAAGTAGATGACTAACTGATTCATCACTCCCCTATACTTAGATCTTTGCCCGTCCGTGAGCAATTGGTTAGCGAGTTAGAAGGTTGAATTCCTGACTATGCACGTGTGAATACAAGACTTGAAGACCAGTCCACGAGTTTTAGGTGACTCGTTAAATCTAAGTCTAACCAAGTCTCATCCAAAAGGAACTCAACATTTCTAATTATTACTCTCCTTTGATACTGATACATGGAGTAGGTATGACTTTAATGTGTTGAATCTATTTTTCTGCGTAGACTCTTTGCTTCGCTCGAAAGTTAGTCTAAGAAGCTCTCTCGACGTCTCAGTCCTCGACTCTGGTCCACTGACCAAGTTTCCCGTTAATTCACCGTCTCTTTAGTTGTCAAACTTGAAATGTGATGGTGAACATGGAAAGTATGGAGGAAGTAAGATTATGTCATTTCTTTTCTCATCTCATTGGAACAGTGATCTCTCGAGTGCTTTATTATACATATGCATTTTTGGTTGCGAATCATCATGTCTGTCAAGAGATTTCAGAGTCATCTACACTTGTTTTTCTGGGATGCATCAGGGTGTGCCTTTTTATGAGTACCTAAGGTACCTTCTACACCCAGGCTTGTAGCATTTACGATGCAGGGCCTTTCTTTCATGCTCGACCGATGATGCAGCATGATTACAACTTCTGTGAACATTTATTTTGTTTATTTTGTTTATCATTTGTTTTGTTTATTTTATTTTATTTAATTCCCATGTAAAAGGCTCATTATAAAAGGCCTTTTTATCCTTTCCTTTTGATTTCTTATTTCCTTAATTTTTGGGATTTGTTGCTTATTTTGAGGGGGAATGGCCTCTATAAAGGGCCCCCTTTGTATTAGGGTTAATTAAGTTGAATTTGAGATTATTTTCCTCACTTATCTCTCTTTCTTTCTCTCTCTCTCTCGAATCCCGCCACCCCATCATTTCCCTAACCCTCCCGTGTCTTCCCCGAACCCTAACTCCTCCCCTCTTCTCGACGCCGCTCTCTCCTTCGCCGATCCTCTTCCCGCCAGCCGCTCGCCGCCGCTCCCTCAACCACGCCAGCATCCCGCGCCCCAGTACCGCCTCTTCCCCTCGCGCCTCGCCTTTTCCCCGCCAGCCACACCTCCGCCTCCCCGCGCCCCTACTCCCCTGCCGCTTGCCCCTCCCCAACGCCATCACCCTTCCCACGACTACTGTCCCCCCCCCCCCCCCCCCAGCGACTTCTCATCCCCCATCCCCAAAGCTTCTATCTACGCCGTGCCGCCCCATCCACCGACGCACCTCCATCCCATAGTCGTTCCTGCACCTACCTTCACGCCAACCCGCACGACCCCAACCTCCCCCGACTACCCACTGATCTCAGTTCCTTTCCACGCCCCTCCAACGCCGTTTGTTTCGCCCAGTCGAGCCCCACCCGACTAATCTTCCTGCGACCCTGTCAAGAGGCTTCCCGTGCCGCTGCGATACCCCCACGCCACGACATTGACTCCGACCAGATCTGAAGCGCGCGAACGACCCCTTGCCGGTTGTGGTATGAGCGTATTTCCACATGTTATTCCACTTTATAAAGTAGTTTTGTGGCCTGTTATGTTGCTGTTTGTTTGGTGATTTATTGAGATTCCAAGTCCGCAACATCGTTATATTTTTCCACTAATCATTAACTACTTGATTGCCCTAAGTTTGTGGAAGAATCGGTACTAAAACACGAGTAAATAGACGTTTATTGTTGCTGAAAATTGCTTATCGCTCTTCATCTTATTTGATTGTCATTTTTAATTCCGTAGTTTCATTGTCGAGTCGCTATTTAGATCATTGTCATAACGGTTTGCATCAATTTGGTATCAGAGCATGGCCTCTAGGTCGTCCTCACGATCTAACGATCCGTCCAGGCGCTCGCACCAGTACTCCGATGACGACCTCCAAACCGATGGGTTCCCCATCCATCGTTGCGGGGAAACCCCAAGCCAGACCATCAACCACTGCCGTCGTCCGACCACCTACTGGAAACCCCGGCCAAGGCATCTTGGGAAGCCGACCTATTGTAGTACCTGATACTTGCTTCCGATGCTATCAAAAAGGACATCGAGAGTGCCCAAACCCTAAGGCTAGCCCCGTCCACCTATGCACCACCAATGACCCTGAAGATTCTGACCCTGAACCACAGGATTTACCTGAAGAGGAACCGACTGCGTTGACTGCTGACACCCTGGCAGCCGATGACTATGAACCTCTAGGAGTGGATGGAGATGAATCCGGTCCGTTCCTGGTAATTGAACACGAAAACTTTATCGCTCCCGACAGCGCACCCACAAACATTCTGCTCTCCCCCGCTGTCCACGATGCTGATAGCTGGCTGCGACGCAACATCTTCCGAACCACCTGCACCTCAGGAGGACGACGTTGTTCGCTGATCATTGATGGAGGGAGCGTTGAGAACTTCGTTTCACAGGAAATGGTCGATAAGTTGGGTCTGCCAATTCAACCACTTGAGAAACCGTACAGTGTGGCATGGTTTCGAGGTGGTACCCAAATCCCGATCCACCGTCAAAGCCTCGTTAGCTTCTCCATTGGTCCCTCATATAAGGACGATGTGTGGTGCCATGTAGCCCCTATGGATGTCTGTCACATACTTATAGGGATACCTTGGCAATTCGATCGAGACACTGAACACCGATGAAAACTGAACACTTACACCTTTCTCATAGACAAAGTACGTGTAACCCTCAGGCCACAACGTGAAGCCCTTAGCCCTCGCCAAGTGGCTACACTTCGAGCTGCGACCGCCCAAACTGGTAACAAAACCCTATCAGCAAAGTCTGCGACCACGGGCTCCGTGTTGTTGATGGAAGCCCAAACATTCCAACGTGAAATTCAGGAGAGCTCCACCATCTATGCATTAATGGGACGTGAAGTGAACAACCAAGAGGCAGCTCCACCTGAAGTCCCGCCTGAGATAAAGCCCATCATCCAAGAGTTCGCTGACATCATGCCTGAAGAGTTGCCTGAAGGACTACCCCCGTTGCGAGACATTCAACATCACATTGATCTAGTCTATGGAGCCAGCCTACCCCACTTACCCCATTACCGAATGAGCCCAAGTGAGCATGAAGAGATGAACCGGCAGGTTACTGATCTGCTGCGACGTGGGTATGTTCGAGAGAGTATGAGCCCCGTGGCGGTTCCTGCTCTGCTTACCCCAAAGAAAGATGGCACATGGAGAATGTGCGTGGACAGTCGTGCTATCAACAAGAAAACGATCAAATATCGTTTTCCCATTCCACGCCTGGATGATATGCTTGATATGTTATCAGGTGCCAAACTGTTCTCCAAAATGGATCTCCGCAGCGGCTACCATCAGATTCGCCTCCGACCCGGAGACGAGTGGAAGACTGCTTTTAAAACCAAAGAGGACCTGTATGAATGGACGGCCATGCCCTTCGGCTTGTCTAATGCCCCAAGCACCTTCATGCGAACCATGAATCACGTATTGCGACCCTTCATTGGCAAGTTTGTGGTTGTGTATTTCGATGATATCCTGATCTACAGCTTGACTAAAGAAGATCATTTGTCTCATCTTCGACAAGTCCTGGAAACCCTGAGAGCCCAAAAACTGTATGTTCACCTTAAGAAATGCGCCTTCATGTCAGACATAGTCCTCTTCTTGGGGTACATTGTCACCGCCGATGGACTTAAGGTTGATCCCTCCAAAATCCAGGACATTCAGAGCTGGCCCGTACCCAAAACCCTCACTGAAATTCGCAGCTTTCTGGGGTTAGCTTCTCTCTACCGACATTTCATCCGGAACTTTAGTACTTGTGCCGCTCCGTTGGTAGATTGCACTCGTAAAGGCGCACCCGCTTGGACTCTTGAAGCAGAAACGAGCTTTCAAAATCTAAAACATCAATTGACGCATGCTCCCGTTTTGGCACTTCCCGACTTCACCAAGGTTTTTGTAGTCGATTACGATACCTCACATGTCGGGATTGGTGCTGTCCTAAGTCAAGAAGGACGACCTGTCGCCTTCTGCAGTGAGAAATTGAATGAAGCCAGATCACGGTACTCCACTTATGATATCGAATTTTATGCCGTTGGTACAAGCCCTCAAGCATTGGAGACATTACCTGATCCAATGGAATTTGTCCTTAACTCCGACCATGAAGCCTTAAGGTATCTGAATTCTCAGAAGACCCTTAACAAACGTCACGCCAAGTGGGTTAGTTTCCTCCAAGAATACACCTTCCATCTCTAGCACAAAGCCGGAACCCTGAACCGTGTGGCCGACGCGTTGAGCCGGCGAGCACATGCCCTGACCACAATGACCCTCAGGACAACAGGATTTGACACTCTCAAGGACCTCTACCCCACTGATCCTGACTTTGGTCAAGTTCATGCCCAATGTGTTGGTACTGGGCAGGACCCAACAACCACTTTTGTTCTTCATGAGGGTTTCCTATTCAAAGGCCACCAACTATGCATCCCTGCCACGTCTCTTCGTGATAACTTAATTTCAGAACTACACAACGGAGGTTTAGCTGGACACTTTGGAAGGGACAAAACCTTGACTCTTCTCCAAGAACGCTTTTATTGGCCGCAATTGCGAAAGGATGTGACAAAATTCGTACAGAAATGTCAAACATGTCAAAGATTCAAAGGCCACCGGCAGAACACTGGACTGTATACACCCCTGCCAATTCCTCTGCGACCCTGGGAAGATATCACCATGGATTTTGTGCTAGGCTTACCTCTTACTGTGCGGAAAGGCCTTTTACATGGGCTTATTTAATTCCCATGTAAAAGGCTCATTATAAAAGGCCTTTTTATCATTTCCTTTTGATTTCTTATTTCCCTAATTTTAGGGATTTGTTGCTTATTTTGAGGGGGAATAGCCTCTATAAAGGCCCCCCTTTGTATTAAGGTTAATTAAGTTGAATTTGAGATTATTTTCCTCACTTATCTCTCTTTCTCTCTCTCTCTCTCGAATCCCGCCGCCCCATCTTTTCCCTAACCCTCCCGTGTCTTCCCCGAACCCTAACTCCTCCCCTCTTCTCGACGCCGCTCTCTCCTTCGCCGATCCTCTTCCCGCCAGCCGCTCGCCGCCGCTCCCTCAACCACGCCAACATCCCGCGCCCCAGTACCGCCTCTTCCCTCGCGCCTCGCCTTCCCCCCAGCCACACCTCCGCCTCCCCGCGCACCCGCCAGCGGCGCCGCCCCTACTCCCCTGCCGCTTGCCCCTCCCCAACGCGATCACCCTTCCCACGACCACTGTTCCCCCCCAGCGACTTCTCATCCCCCATCCCCAAGGCTTCTATCCACGCCGTGGCGCCCCATCCACCGACGCACCTCCATCCCATAGCCGTTCCTGCACCTACCTTCACGCCAACCCGCCCGACCCCAACCTCCCCCGACTACCCACTGATCTCAGTTCCTTTCCGCGCCCCTCCAACGTCGTTTGTTTCGCCCAGTCGAGCCCCGCCCGACTAATCTTCCCGCGACCCTGTCAAGAGGCTTCCCGTGTCGCTGCGATACCCCCACGCCACGATATTGACTCCGAACAGATCTGAAGCGCGCGAACGACCCCTTGCTGGTTGTGGTATGAGCGTATTTCCACATATTATTCCACTTTATAAAGTAGTTTTGTGGCTTGTTATGTTGCTGTTTGTTTGGTGATTTATTGAGATTCCAAGTCCGCAACATCATTATATTTTTCCACTAATCATTAACTACTTTATTGCCCTAAGTTTGTGGAAGAATCGGTACTAAAACACGAGTAAATAGACGTTTATTGTTGCTGAAAATTGCTTATCGCTCTTCATCTTATTTGATCGTTATTTTTAATTCCGTAGTTTCATTGTCGAGTCGCTATTTAGATCATTGTCATAACGGTTTGCATCAACCGACTTCTGTGGCCTAATAGTTTTGGTCCAAGTGGACATTTTGAAAAGGTTGGGAGCGATTTCCAGTTCTTAAGCTCTTTTTGTGGAAATTTTTTTAATGTTTTGAGCTTTGTCTTTGCTTTTTGGAATGATGATGGTCAGGTTATCTCCACTGCTTTTATCAAGTTGGCGCATTATGATCCACATTTTTAAGGTTTTTAACACATGTCGGCATCTGGGTTATGTCAAAATTAGTAAAGGAACCTTGTCCCCATACTGGCTTATGTGCTGACACTCAAGTCTTGTTAAGTGATCCTCAATCAAGTCTATTTCCTCAAGAATCAGATCTGAATTCAAGCCTCTCATCCTAGATCCTCAGGCGATATGCTGGTCATATTCCTTTAAGTTCTTGAGATTCTACATGCAATATAACACGTATATCTTCTAACTAGGGATGTTGAGTATTTAAGTCTTAGGACCCGAACGTACAGGAGTGATGCGACTCAAACTCAAGTGTCACTCTGATTCAAGTAGTCTGGAATACACAAATCTTGTGTGGTGCGAAAGTGTCAGGGATATAATCTTAAGTTAGTATTTTTGGAAGTGAAATAATGACTGGCCTAAACTCATACGACTAGTTGCATCTACTTTCGGCATGTATGGGTGCAAGTACTAATCGTAGAAGACTACTCGTGTTACTCAAGATGATGCCTTACACGTTGTCCTTTAACCACCCAATCTGCTAAGGAAAATTGTCGCTTTCTCACTTAAAAGTAACTATTCGTTTTTAGATCCAGTAGTCAAAAATGACACTTTGAAAAGTTTAAATTTTTCAAAAATTTTGTTTTACCCCCTAATTTTGATAAAAAATTCAAAACACATACTATATACAAAAAATTCGTATTATATACATAGTATACATAAAACTTACCCATACCCAATTTTTACTTGAAAACAGTTAAAATACGAGATATGGGTAAAGTATATAGCATATATACACCTCCTTATCTCCAGCATGTGTCATGTCCCCATGGCACAAGGTGTAATGAAGACAGCTCGTACCAAGTATAGTTGAGTGATAAGAATAGGAAGTCGACTCACCCCTTATACTTAGGATTTTGAAAGCCTAAGCAAAGTAGAAGAGCAAGAAATGAGGCAATCGAGGGTGAGAATGAAGAATAGAAGTGACGTATACAAAATGATATCGACCCCCCTATACTTAGGCTTAGGTCAGCCTAAGTATGATAGAGTAATCATGAGTAGAGGATCGGATGGCGATCATATGTATATACAAATGATCGTTTGAATCTTCTAGCTACTTGGAAGAGAATGACTTCTTGCATCAAAAGCTTCATACGGGTCGGGTTGGTCTTTCGTCTGAATTTGTGCTTCATGTGAATGAGCTCTGCTCGACTTGGACCAACTGCTCATTTGATAGTACGAAGTGCTTTAGTAGATGTCCATTTACTAGAGAAGTGTATGTATTGTCTGCTAATTCGAAAATTTCAACACTGCCATTATTGTGTACTTCCCTAACTATGAATGGTGCTGTCCAATTCGATTTCAACTTTCCTTGGAAGATCTTCAACCTTGCATTGAATAAACACACTTTCTATCCCAGGGCAAAGTTATTGCTTTTGATATGTTTTCCATGCCACTTCTTCAATCCGTCCTTGTAGATGGTGTCGTTTTCGTACGCGTGCTTTCTGATTTCGATGAGCTTATTCAGATCCAAATCTCTGATCTTCTTCCCTTGATGACATTTCCAATTGATCTTTCTGATTGTCCATTCTGATTTGTGAACTAATTCTTCGAGCAAATGACATGGTTTCCTAAAGACCTTTTTAAACGTGAAGGTGTCCAATGGGGATCTTGTAAGCCATCCTGTAAGCCCATAGAACTTGATCCAAGGTTGAGTCCGATTCTTCCTGTCGGTGCGAACTAGCTTCTGCAAAATTCTTTTAACCTCCATGTTTGACACCTCAGCCATGTCATTAGATTGTGGGTCGTAAGGACTAACAACACGATGCTCAATGTTGTAGTCCTTAGTCATCTTCTTCACCTCCCTATTGACACAGTGGCTACCGTCATCGGATATTAATACTTTGAGGATCCCGAACCTCAAAATAATATGATCTTTCAAAAATTTACAGACGATCTTACTATATGCGGCTCGAGTAAGGATAGGCTGCACCCATCTTGATAGATAGTCTAATGCGAGAAGAATGTATTCCAATGTTGTAAAAGTCGTCCGACTGGCCCAACTAGTAGGTCCGACTAGTCTAGTCAATGGGATGGCCGACCGAGTACCAAGTAGTTCCGATTAGGTACACTAGACGATCAATTTTTGCTTGGAGATACCATGTTTTTTTTTATGTTTTGATGTTTTTATAAGGAAACTTATTATAATATGCTTAGTAGTTTACTTAAATTCAATTGCTTCTTTTATTTTATTATGATAATATAAAAATTTACAAAATCTATGTAAATATATGTGTAAAAATGAGTTATATATGTAAAATAATCATAAAATTGAAAGTCGATTATAGTCTGACTAGTCGTCCGATTGCCGATTAATTCTTAGTCAATGACCCAGCCGACCGAGTACCGACTTTTGCAACCTTGATGTATTTAAATGGGCCCATAAAGTCAATGCCACATGCGTCGAATACATCACAAATGATCACTGGTTGCATGGACATGGCATCTTTGGGACCAATGATCCCTCCCGTTCTCTGACAAATTGGGCACAACCTGACAAAATTGTAGGCATCCTTAAACATGGTTGGCCAATAAAGTCCATATTACAATATCTTCTCCGCGGTCCTCTTCCCGGAGTTGTGTTTAATTCTACTCAGTAGAATTTCTTTAAGAACATAGTCTTGAATAGAACCCATGTGGTGAACACCTCCCCTTGATTTTTCAACCAATAAGTTGCTTATCTGTTAAGGCAAAGGGAGTGACTCTCAACTGAATGTAGTCTTAACTAATGAGATGGTTATCATAGACTAACTCAAAGTCCGGAAGAAAAGAATAGGGCTTTTCATTATTATTCCCGTCGAACTTCAGGAGCAACACGAGGAGATGTTGTTTGTGCTCGAACGCATTCTCGGGAGGAATTGGTCTCAGCCAGTTGTAGTCATCGTTGATCTCCTGCAGGTATGTATCTTCCATTGCATCTTCCTCTTGGTTTCCAGCTACCTGTAACGGTTTTAACTAAACTCTAAGTATTTTGGTCTGCTACTCAGTTGTGGTCAATCGTGCAAGGATGGCTCGCAGAGGGTCATTGTTGTTCCCGTCTCCATTTGGATTCTTCTTGGGAGACATCTTGTCTTCTTCTTTTTCACCTTCAGATATGGAGAGACCTGAATTAGATATGGGTGTAGAAGGGTGGGGGGTTCTACCATGGATAAAGGCTTCCTTGGTAATCGTAGAATTAAAGAAAGGGTTAGTACGAGATCGGCTAAACCTTGATAAAGACTTATTTGTCATGGTCTGGGGAAGAGGGTCATCTCAAACGGGCGTGTTCGATAAGAGGGTCATATTGAATCCTGAGAGATGTAAGTTCTAAAGGGTTTTGTGAAGTGTCCACAAGATCCGAACTAAATTCCCCAGAGATGTCCATCTCCTATGTCAAGAGGAATAAGATAAGAGCATGGGTGTATAATCAAGAGATAAAATACATAGGGGGTACAAATGTACAATCTTTGTATACACACAAAACAAAGACAAAACAAAGCCGTATATTCACTTATTGGACACTTGTGATGGCATATGAGAGTTTTACCGCTTATCTTTTCGATTTTAGGATGATTTTCAAACAATATTTTCAACTAAATATCATTCAATTGGCCTATAGTGATAGGTGGTCAAGTTATACTTGGAGAGAACCGAAGATTCCTCACTTGGGGTAACAACGAGTCAATCCTCCTATATGATTTACCACACTAAATCATTGTTTAACCTGAGGATGAGTGCTTGTAATATTAAAACTGTTGCCTACCAGACTCAAGTGTGCATAAGACGATGTCCTTCGTCGAAGTCCCCATAAGACGGTACCATTCCACCCTTGTCTCTGAGTAGTAAATGCCGGAAGGAGCACGATCACTAGCAAGATATCTTCGGCAATACTTCGGAAAACCCAACACACTTATGGAGAGTTCCTACTCTGTGCTAGTGTTGATATGCAACTCTCTGATCCACACCCTCGAGGTTTCTTACAGATTGATATTCCATGAAAACACCCAGGTATTTGGGCTCTAATCCTTAAGTGTAGCGTGCCTTGCTCCGCCTGGAAGGTACCTGTGTCCACAATGATGGGCGTTGATCTTCCAAAAATAAGGATTGATTTTTTCCAATTAATTTAATCGGTCTTGTTAGCAATACTAAGTTTAAATTAAGTTATCAATTTAGGTCTTAATGAGCATGAAATATTTTTCTACCGATTAGTTATGATTCTTTTAGATGAGAAAACATGAGGGAGGAGTCGAGAAAAGCGATGCACGATGAAATCGCTCCATCTGGAAGGTACCTGTGTCCAATGATGGGCATTGATCTTCCAAATATAAGGGTTAATTTTATTCCAATTAATTTAATCGATCTTGTTAGGAGTCCTAATTTTAAATTTAGTTATCACTTTGGGTCTTAATGAGCATGAAATATTTCTCTACCAAGCATTCATGATTCCTTTTGATGAGAAAACATGAGGGAGGAGTCGAGAAAATCAATGCATTATGAAATCGATGATGTATGCTCGGTTAGAAGACTTACGGTACTTTCCAACGCTCTTCATGTTGGGATGCATAATAGAATTGAAAAATTATTCTATTGGAATGTAACCGATGAAAACGTTCCTAAGTAAGAAGTTCTATTAGTGTGAAGAATACATTTCATGTTTTGGCAAAATTGAACGATCTATAATGCATATAATTAGATTGTTGTGTCTTAAAGATATTAACCGAGCACAAGCAAATAAAAGTACTCTATCTTGAGTGCAGTCCTAATTCTGTGTCAATCTCGCAACACTTTGGGCCCTGACCACACACGGGTCAAAACAGGCCCAAGTGTCCTATAGTTCAGTCCTATTTAATTAAAAATACTCAGGTTCAAAGAGACCCTTAAAATGCAAAAAAATCTAGCCTACTCTCTCTCAAAAAATATAAATTGTCTTTTTGCGTCTCTTTGGATTTCTTTTAAAAATACTCCGAGCTAGATATGTAATAAGAGAAAATGTGGTTAGGATTTGTAGCAAGAGAGAAATGCAATGAATAAAAAATAAATATGAAAGAAAATTAACATAAAAATCAATATAACAAAATTTAATTACAAAAATTAATTTAAAATGTTAAAAATACACCGATCTTTGGCAGCGACGCCATTTGATGAATCTAATTCCACCTCTCTTAAGAATGTATAATTTCTTGTAGTATAGAAGGTAGAAATCGGATTGTCAAAACCACCCTTTGAATTGGTGGAAAATTGAAATTGGTAAGTATACCAAGGTCGAACTTAGGTAACGCTATTCTTTAATGGAATGGTTAAAATTAATCTAAGTACTCAATTATTTGAAATGTTCCAAACGATGCAATTCTTTTAAGTCTATGATCATGCAGATGTGGAAGCAGGTAATTAAACATAATGCAATGCTAATTTTTAATACTTTTATGCAAGGATAATAAATGTAAATGCAATTGAGGATGCAATCAAAGAGATGAAAATAAAACAGATAAAAATAAATAAAAGAAAAGAAGGAAAGAGATATATGATTATATCTCTATTTTATATCCAAAAATAAGATTAATTAAATTCTCATTTCAATTATATATCTAAGTGGAGCCAAGCAATATTTTATCGATTTATTTTTTAATGCATGGAATAAAGAATAATTGAGCAAATAATCTCACAAGTGAATTAGATCAGCTTTTAAGTTCTCAA